>JAVTVY010047033.1:0-24971 GCA_036873755.1 Hanleya hanleyi | reverse complement strand
CCATTATCGTCGGAAAGTCGGTCCCCTGTACAGTAACGCTATCGGAAACGACGGCGACAATCGGGACGGTGAATAGGCCGATCATCTTCAACCTGGGCGCGGGTCTTCAACGTATGAAACGGAGTCAAAAAGATACAAGCAGATGAAATACTAATTTTATTTGATAAGAACGGTGCCGCAAAATACAACCTTATAATCTGGCGCAAATTTGGTCCAAATCCAGTCCCAATTTGAGGATCAAAGATGTATCATGCTATGAAGACCCTAGTTTTCAACATCACTTTACAGGTGTTTCGTCCGCATAAATTATATCGGTTCTATCCATATGTGAATAACTGCGAATCGCGAATCGAGGATCGTTCATCATCAGCGTCGCCATGTTGAAAGTCATATTGGCCCAGCCCATATTGGCCCTGTTTTCCCGTATTGGACCTGTTTTTCCGTATTGGCCCGCCTTCCTCATATTGGCCCGGTTTGGGGTCATATCAAGCAGGCAGATTTCCTTGTACTGGATTCATATCATTGATAGTTGATTAATAATGCCTGATATTGGAATATATTCGGTCCGAGGTCGCAGTGCAGATGCCCGAGCTTGCGAGTTCTCTAATCCGTAAAGAGAAATAATAAAATTAAATTTCATCAATTTTAGAAATGTTTTCTGTTCTTTTGTACATCCAATGTCCTTGTTTGTACATGGAGGGCTTGATTTAATTACACGCGTATGAATACAATGATAATTAGCATATGAATGAAAGCAATGCATTGTGGGCTACTACGCTCTAGTGCTCGCAGTCCAGGAGTCAGTGTGGTTCATTCATAAGCTAACTTTTACAAAGTTTAGGAAAAGAAACAATGAACAAAGTTATTCCAGTTCAAAAGTATAATTGCTCATATAGAAAAGAATCTTGATGGACAGTAAAGGGACATGGAAATATTTTTTCAATCCCTGACATTTTTTCTTATTAAGTCGTTATAACGACTTAAAAAAAAATGGGGCTGAAATTTTTCTTCTTGGCTGTCGTTATAACGACTTAATTAAAAAAAAAAATGGGGGCCGAAAATTTTCTTTTCCTCTTATTAAGTCGTTATAATATTTTACAAAAAGTGCTGGGCTATTTTTTTTTTTTTTTTTTATTATGTCGTTATAACGACTTAATAAGCAGAAAAAAAAATTTCAGCCCCCATTTTTTTTTTTTTTTTTATTAAGTCGTTATAACGACTTAATAAGATGAAAAAAAAAAATTTCAGCCCCCATTTTTTTTTTTTTTTTTTTTTTAAGTCGTTATAACGACTTAATAAGAAGAAAAAAAAAATTTCAGGGGTTGAAAAAAATAATTCCCATGTCCCTTTTACGGCTCCGTACAAATCTGACCACTAAGAAAAAAAACCATTACTATTAGAAAGAGAAATTTATCTGATTTTTGATGTATTTCGATTGGAGCGACACTGACAGTTTATTAACACTTGTGTGCTTCAGTCGTCTGCTTAATGGCAAGTAGTTTGGCGAACACCTGGATGACCTACTTCATAACATTTCATCGAACTGATGACGTAAGCGAGTCAGTATCCGGGCGGGCAAATATCAGTATTTGTCACCCCGCCTAAAGCTGGTGTTTATCATACAGTTTTACTTTGGATATATAATAACGTTCTTTTTTGAACACTACAATGGAGTTTCATAGGGAAACATTTCTAGACGTGAGAGGAGCCAAATCAATGACTGTATGCAGTTTCAAAGCGTACAGTGGGACATTTAAGATTTTTAATATTTCCGCGTCAATAATCGAAAGACATATTTCGTATATTTAGTGCAGTTGAAGATATTTCAGCTGCTCGTAACATATCGACCAGATTAATTGAAATAACACGGATTTTCACCTATGTAGATCATGATGCGACTGTCTCATCAAATCTTTTATGAATAAACTTCCATAAAATTTCAGTCAATCCTCCCTCATCCCGTCTGATTTGAACGAATATCAGGAGACAGATTCACCATTTAATATTCAGCCGTCCTCCATAAAAGAATTTCCGCGCCGATAATCCAAAGACCTATTTGGTATGACAGTTAGTACAAATTCCAAATGAGAATGAAATAAAAATAACAAAAGATGGTTTCCCTCAACAGAGAAACGGTCAAGAGTTTTTAATATCAGCAGACATTGAGATATTCGTTATATACAATCCTAATCAGATCATTATTCTTTATCCAAATGAATTTCCAAGTCGTTTTCCAGAGTATGTATCTCAGTCGTGCCTTGATTGTGATTGTTCTGTACTATAAGCCCATAGGTAGTGCCCAACGTACGGCTGCGAATGGTATTTCAGTTCTACAGCTACATGTATAGTTTGTTGAAAAAAAAATTGGACGCATTTTCCATGGGTGAAACGTGGCTAGAGGTAACTAACAACGTAGAAACAGCAGCTTATTTAATGTCTGAGCTATATAGCTGTCATTATCATGATAAGGCCCACCTCAACATGAACAAACTATATTTCGGGTGTTCATGGCCATAACAGTTGTTGATAAAAAATCCATGCCTCAAAATTTAGCTTCCGTGGTAAAAAGTCAGGTTAGAATTTGGGGAAGTAAATGAGGAATTTCCATCCGCTACTTGTTAAGTATATTTTATAGGCGGAGTCCTGCAGGGCATCCGAAGCATTGAAGACAGAAGTATGCCAATGTCAATCTCCCGAACAAGAGTTTGTGTCTCCAGAGCGAGCGATTTTTGAGGAGTACACGACAGACAGACGTAGCATATTGGATGGTATATAATTGAAATGTTTGAAGACTTGTTTCCACGCGTTACTTATTTTTCGGGTGTCAGCACTAATAGACCGTAAACTTAATGAAGTAAAGGAGGCAATTATGGTTAGTGATGAGGATTTTATGTAAATTACAACACATATAAGGGAAGTGAGAAGAGGTGGCGACATACTGACAGAGCCACATGACTTCACAGTATAGCCTTTTGGTCAAGCTGTTTTAAAGCACACACCAAGAATCTAACCATTCGTGATATGTGTTGTATCTCAGGTACGCTTTTATTGCACCTGTTCATGTGGCAACTTGGATGTTATGACCACACGGCCCCTAGCACCGGCATAAGCGGTATTAGATACAAATCTAGAGCTATGATGGAAATCATGACGGAATCATGACGGAAAGACGATCATGAGATCTTGCTAACATCATTGAAATCTGTTGATCACTTTTCTCTTGAATGAAATCAACTTTTGTATTTATATTTTGATTTCATATACACAGTTAGAAATGGTGCTGTCTTACAAAATAGGTATTTCGGTTATTGACGAGGAATTTATATCATGGACGACGACTGAATATTGGAGGTCAGATCACACCCCTGCTATTCCTTTGAATGAGACCAAAGGAGAGAGAATTTGAATAAAAATTGATGTCAGTTTATTTATAGAAGATTTGGTTAAGATAGGATTAAAAATAACAAAATATATCTAGGTAATAGTGGTACAATATACAGGCACATAGAATTATGCAATTTTTGAATAAAAATTGATATGTTTGTTTTGTTAGTAATTTCGAATGTGCATAAATGTTATACACATTTTTACTTGAGTGTAGGCGTCAACTTGATAGAAGAACGGTTTTATTTTCCAAGTTACAGAATGTATCCCCGGGTATTCAATCTATGGGCAATGATGCCATGTTTATATATCTAATGCGGTCGCAGAATCCAGTTATTGTCCAAGCTCTAGCATTGTATACAGCGGAGTGAGTAGTATACAAAGAGTCTTTCGTCCAAATAGCTCCCCACTGCGCATGCGCAGAACCTGTTTTGACGTCACAATTGGGGGAGGTTGGGGAGGTGCGCATGCGTGAGTGATATGTGAGTGGGTGTGGGTTCAAAATGGCGGCACCTTTATTTTCTACAGACAACTTAAAGTCCGCCATTTTGAACCCACCCCCACTCACCAGTGCACTCATTGACACCGGTGTCAATGAGTGCATAGTTCCGGCAGAAAAAAAAAAAGTTCCGGCAAAAAAAAAAAAAATGTATTCATGCGCGGTGATGCGGTTTGGCCGTGGTTTTGGCGGTGATTCGGTCTCGGGAAAAAGCTTCCGCGGAGAAAAGTAGTCCCTAGATAAAATGGTCCGATTGGGTCGAGTGAGGTATCAAAGTGAAGCTTATGTGAAGGGGCATCTAATGGGCTGGGTGTGGGGTTGACATATCGGCCTTCTGCGCATGCGCGGCGGCCGAAGGGTATGAAAATAGCCTTTATGGAGCTATGGGAGCCCCTAGTTGACCGATGGGGTCGAGTGAGGTATCAAAGTGAAGCATTCATGAAGGGTCATCTGATGGGCTGGGCGCGGGGTTGAACTATCGGTATTCTGCGCATGCGCGGAGGCCCAAGGGTATGGAAATAGACGTTTTGGAGCTAGGGAAGCCCCTAATGGACCAATGGGGTCGAGTGAGGTATCGATGTGAAGCATTCGTGAAGGGGTATCTGATGGGCTGGGTGTGGGGTTGAAATATCGGCATTCTGCGCATGCGCGGTGGCCCAAAGGTATGGAAATAGCGGTTTTGGAGCTAGGGGAGTCCCTAATGGGCCAATGGAGTCGTAGGAGGTATCAAAGTGAAGCATTCGTGAAGGGGCATCTGATGGACTGGGCGTGGGTTGAAATATCGGCATTCTGCGCATGCGCGGTGACCCAAGGGTATGGAAATAGACGTTTTGGAGCTAGGGCAGCCCCTAATGGTCCAATGGGGTCGAGTGAGGTATCAAAGTGAAGCATTCGTGAAGGGGCATCTGATGGACTGGGTGTGGGGTTGACATATCGGCCTTCTGCGCATGCGCGGCGGCCCAAGGGCATGAAAATAGCCTTTTTGGAGCTAGGGGAGCCCCTAATGGTCCAATGGGATCGAGTGAGGTATCAAAGTGAAGCATTCATGAAGGGGCATCTGATGGACTGGGTGTGGGGTTGAATTAGGGTCATTCTGCGCATGCGCGGTGGTCCAAGGGTATGAAAATAGACGTTTTGGCATCTAGGGGAGCCCTAATGGTCGAATGGGGTCGAGTGAGGTATCAACGTGAAGCCTAGGTGAAGGGTATTTGATGGCTGGGTGGCTGCATGTAAAAATTTTTCTGAAAAAAAAAAATACGGAACACGGACTTTATCGAAAAACCTGGGAAAATGCCTATATGGGGTATGAGGGGTATATAGGTCGCCGGGCTTAACGGGGCTTGTCTATCAACAGAGTTATCTTTCCCTAGTTCCAGGGTGGGTGTATGTAAAAATTTTCCTGAAAAAATACGGAATACGGACTTTATCCTAAATTACGGAAAATGCCTATATGGGGTATGGGAGGTATAGGACCATCCTGGGAAACGTACTTCTATACATTTGCGGTAGGGTTGTGGGGTCTCGTTTTACTCGTCTCGTCATTTAGAACATGATAGGAAGTGTCCCCGTGCGAATCGGTGAAATTTTTGAAAAAAGTCACCGAACTCCATATAGTCCCATACTGAGGGTATAGGATCAATGTTTGTCCCCCTGGGAAACGTACTTCTATACACTTGCGGTAGGGTTGTGGGGTCTCGTTTTACTCGTCTCGTCATTTAGAACATGATAGGAAGTGTCCCCGTGCGAATCGGTGAAATTTTTGAAAAAGTACGATATAGCCTCATATAGTCCCATACTGAGGGTATAGGATCGATGTTTGTCCCCTGGGAAACGTACTTCTATGCATTTGCGGTAGGGTTGTGGGGTCTCGTTTTACTCGTCTCGTCATTTAGAACATGATAGGAAGTGTCCCCGTGCGAATCGGTGAAATTTTTGAAAAGTACGATATAGCCTCATATAGTCCCATACTGAGGGTATAGGATCAATGTTTGTCCCCCTGGGAAACGTACTTCTATACATTTGCGGTAGGGTTGTGAGGTCTCGTTTTACTCGTCTCGTCATTTAGAACATGATAGGAAGTGTCCCCGTACGAATCGGTGAAATTTTTGAAAAAAGTCACCGAACCCCATATAGTCCCATACTGAGGGTATATGATCAATGTTTGTCCCCTGGGAAACGTACTTCTATACATTTGCGGTAGGGTTGTGGGGTCTCGTTTTACTCGTCTCGTCATTTAGAACATGATAGGAAGTGTTCCCGTGCGAATCGGTGAAATTTTTGAAAAAGTACGATATAGCCTTATATAGTCCCATACTGAGGGTATAGGATCGATGTTTGTCCCCCTGGGAAACGTACTTCTATACATTTGCGGTAGGGTTGATGGGTCTCGTTTTACTCGTCTCGTCATTTAGAACATGATAGGAAGTGTCCCCGTGCGAATCGGTGAAATTTTTGAAAAAAGTCACCGAGCCCCATATAGACCTATACTGGGGTATAGGTTCAATGTTTATCCTACTGGGAAACCCACTTCTATACATTTGCGGTAGGGTTGTGGGGTCTCGTTTTACTCGTCTCGTCATTTAGAACACGATAGGAAGTGTTACGGAGCGAATCGGTGAAATTTTTGAAAAAAGTCACCGAGGCCTGGGTAGGCCCATAGGCCTATACTGCATGGCTATGGGTGTATAGGCCCATACGGGGTGGACATGTTGGAGTCTAGGTGGGCCACTCATGGTCCAATGGGTCGAGTGAGGTCTTATTTTGAAGCTCTCGTGGAGGAGCACTTGACTACACTAATGGTTCGTCCGTGTTCAATAGTCTGCGCATGCGCAGTCTGGCCGTAGTATAGAAAACAGGCATTTTGGGTGCTATGTAGGGGTGTGTTTGGGTTAGAGATGAGCTAATCACGGTTCGAATGGGTCGTGTGAGGTGGCAAAGTGAAGCTTGTGTGGGGTAGAGTCAGAATGGTGTGTTTTTGAATGCATGTCGCGTTAATCTGCGCATGCGCAGTTGGTTGTAGTAAGTAAAGTGGCCATTTTGGAGCAGCGAAGGAAGTTATTTGGGGTCGAGATGGGCTAATCACGGTTCGAATGCGTCCTGAAAGGTGTCATCTTGTAGTTCTCGGGGTGGACACTCCGATTTAAGGGATGTTCGCGTGACGTCATCGGTACGAGTAGTAGCGAAAGTGGCCATTTTCGGGCAGTACATGAAGGTATTTGGGGTCGGTACGAGTAGTAGCAAAAGTGGACATTTTCTGGCAGTACATGAAGGTATTTGGGGTCGAGATGGGCTACTCACGGTTCGAATGCGTCCTGGAAGGTGTCATCTTGTAGTTCTCGGGGTGTACATTCCGATTTGAGGGGTGTCCGCGTCATCTGTGACGTCATCGGTACGAGAGCACATTTTCAAAGCTGTACATGAATAAGGTATTGTGACTGAGATGGCTATTCCCATTTTCGTTCGAATGCGTCCTGGAAGGTGTCATCTGTAGTTCTCGGGTGTACTACATTCCGATGGGTGTACGCCAGGTCACCGGAACTGACCTTTGACCCCGGCGCGCAAAGGTTTCCACCGCTCCGCGGTGGAAACCTTTACACTGCGCGCGCCGGGGTCAAAGGTCAGTTCCGGTGACCTTTAGCGACGTACACCAAACAGAAGCGAGTATTTAAAATCCGTCACAGAGCTCTCGTCCAATCAGAAGCGAGTATTTTGACCCAGTGCATTATGGGACATATCCAAGATGGCGGTTCCAAAATGACGGATCCAACATGGCGGCTCCAAAATGGCGGCGTATGAGAGCTTCTGGACATGGACCTGATAGAAGTCCGGAATGGTGGAACATTCGTAAACATTCGGGCACTTTTACATCCGGGGACTTTTACATCCGAAGAGACACGGAAGTGCCCGAACATGATATCAGCTAGCGTGCTATAAAAGGAAAGCGGTCTGGCCGTTTCATCAGACACTCTGTCAACCACCAAGATGTTCACTTGTACTACGTGCTCGAAATCATTCACTCGTCTGCATGACTTGCGCCGCCATGAGGCTACCAAGCACGAAGGAACCGCCCGGTATAACTGTACGATATGTACACTGTCGTTTCAGCGCCCGGATCATTTACAGCGCCACACACGTGCACGCCATGAAGTACCCAAGCGTCCATGCGAAGAATGTGGTCGGCTTTTCAAACTGACCAGTCAGTTGCTGCGACACCAACGCACACGACACCCTGTTCCGCAGCCACGTTTGCAGATAGAAGAGCCCGTAGGCATCAATATCGAAACAGGGGGAACTCCCACCCATCGCACGAGGGCCGATGATGATGTCGCCCTAATTCAACAGTCAAATTCCGACGACAAGACCTTGGGCCAGATTTTGTACGACGTGGAGGGCAAAGTACACTTCGTGGACGAAGCCATAAATGTTCCCAGCGATCTGTTACACGAAGACCATCCAGTGAGTGACATTTATCGGCGCCATTGGCCCATGATCCGGCACTGTTTCTACCGTCATCGCCCTATTCAAGATATCTACAATTTCCGACTGACCGACCTCACCCGTCTACGTAGCTACGTAGAAGCCATCTTCAAAGATCAAACTACGGCCTTCAAATTGAATCTGGTGTTTGGTTATGTGCTGCAGCATAAAGAGACAGTCCAAGTCCGATATTTTTACCCGAGCAGTAACATCCGGGTATTTGACCAACCGTTTACCATCATTAACCGAGTGTCGCTAGAGACGATGCTGGAGAAACTGGACACCGTGGATCCCTTGGAATGGGCCCAACAACAACGCCCCAACACCAAGTGGACAGTGGAGAGTGTGACCAATGTTACGTTTTTCGTTACCAAGCTGACCGACCACTCCCATCGGCTGAATGCGTCACTCATGCACTGATGAATACCATAACATGCCGTACATACTCTATATGTCTACATGTTGATCGTTGACGGTACGGAGGTGACCGAAGATACACGGATGTTACCGAAGATGTCACGGCTCGGCCCTCGACTTGGGGATAGTTGAACTGAGTGTGCTAAAAATAGATCACCAGCTAGCGTGCTATAAAAGGGAAGCGGCCTGGACGTTTCATCAGACACTCTGTCAACCACCAAGATGTTCACTTGCACAACTTGCCAGAAGCTGTTTACTCGTCTAGATAATTTACGACGCCACGAGGCCTCCACCCACAACGATGCTCGGTATACTTGTACAACCTGCGCACGGTCATTCAATCGGGAGGATCATTTACTGCGTCATGAGAGGGTACTTCACGCGGGTGCGACGGTACTATGTAATGATTGTGGTCGACTCTTCAAACGACCCAGTCGGTTTAGACAGCACCAACGTTTGAAGCATGCCCCGTCTCTACGGTTTGGGCGACAACTTTCCACTAAAGAGGAGCCGCGGAAGGTCAGACCCAGTGAAGATGAACCCGGAGAGACGAACGCCACTGGTGATACGATGACGAAGAGCCTGCCTATACCCACGGTCCAGGAGGGCCTGGATATCCAGCCGGACCCCACCGTTACGGTTTCGAGTCATACGCCTGATAACATCGAACATTTTCTGGACGAGCCCATAAATGTTCCTAGCGATCTCTTACAGGGCGCCCATCCAGTGAGTGACATCTATCGGCGCCATTGGACCATGATACGGCACTGTTTCTACCGTCATCGCCCTATTCAAGATATCTACAATTTTCGACTGACCGACCTCGCCCGTCTAGGCAGCTACGTGGAAGCCATCTTCAATGACCAAGCAACGTCCTTCAAATTAAATCTGGCGTTTGGTTATGTGCTGCAGCATAAGGAGACAGATCAAGTCCGATACTTTTACCCGAGCAGTAACATCCGGGTATTTGACCAACCGTTTACCATCATTAACCGGGCGTCGCTAGAGACGATGCTGGAGAACCTGGCCAACGTGGATCCCTTGGAATGGGCCCAACAACAACGCCCCAACACCAAGTGGAAAGTGGAGAGGGTAACCAATGTTACGTTCTTCGTGACCAAGCTGACCGACCAACCCATCGGATGAATGTATTCACCCAGGCACTGATAGATTCTCAGAATGCGCAAACAACTATCTGAGGATATGTTGCCTCAACGGTATCCTGGCTTGACCAACGGTGATTAGAATAAACGGTTCAGAGCGAACATGGCCGAAGATGGAACTTTCTGAAATGAAGACTTCTGATTGGACAAGAATACATCTAACGGACAGGAACGAATATGACAGATGCAAATGGTGGCCTCTGATTGGACAAGTCTTCTTGAATTGTAACACCAAGTGGATAGTGGAGATAATGACCAATGTTGCGTTCTTCGTGGTTAAACTGACCACCACCTCCATCGGATGAAAGTATTCACCCATGCACTGATAGATACTCAGAATGCGCAAACAACTATCTGAGGATATGTTGCCTCAACGGTATCCTGGCCTGCCCGACGATGATTAGAATAAACGGTTCAGATGGCACTTTCTGAAATGGAGACTTCTGATTGGACAAGAATACATCTAACGGACAGGAACGAATATGAAACATGCAAATGGTGGCCTCTGATTGGATAAGAATCTTCTTGAATTGTAAATATACCCAACGCGGCTCCCCCAGCGTGGGTGTGATGTAACATTGGGGAAAATAAAATATATGAAAAAAACTTCTTGTTGTTGTTGTTCTCTCATGTGTCATCCTTGTTGTTGTTGTTGTTCTCTCTCTGGTCTATATCATGGCGTTATGTTAGAGTGTTAAGGTGTAACGACGGGCGTTGACGGGCATCACCGCATTTCGAAGAATTAGTGACAATTCCATGGAATATCAGAGCTTCTGAGCTATTTCACCAGGGCGTTGAAGCATTAAGAATGGTGTTGGTGGGCGTTGCTACAAGATGACACCTCACACGGTCCATTTGGACCGCGGATGGTCCATCTCTACACCAAATAACATCCTTCACTGCTAAAAAAGGCCCACTTTCGCTACAACTTGTACTAATGACGTCACCAATGACGTCACAGATGCTATAAATATCCCTGAAATCAGGGTCTATACTCCGAGAGCTACAACATGATACCCCACACGACGCATTCGCAACGCGGATGGTCCATCTCTACACCAAATACCTTCCTGCACTGCCCCAAAAGGCTCACTTTCGCTAATACTCCTACTGATGACGTCATCGATGACGTCACAGATGCTTCGGACATGCCTCAATTCGGAATGTACACCCCGAGAGCTACAAAATGACACCTCACACGACGCATTCGGACTAAGGATGGTGCATCTCTACACCAAACTCACCCTCACGCACCCACAAAATGTCCACTTTCGCTACTACTCGTACCGATGACGTCATCAATGACGTCACAGATGACGCGGACACCCCTCAAATCGGAATGTACACCCCGAGAACTACAAGATGACACCTTCCAGGACGCATTCGAACCGTGAATAGCCCATCTCGACCCCAAATACCTTCATGTACTGCCCGAAAATGTCCACTTTCGCTACTACTCGTACCGATGACGTCACCGATGACGTCACAGATGACGCGAACATCCCGCAAATCGGAATGTACACCCCGAGAACTACAAGATGACACCTTCGAGGACGCATTCGAACCGTGAATAGCCCATCTCGACCCCAAATACCTTCATGTACTGCCCGAAAATGGCCACTTTCGCTACTACTCGTACCGATGACGTCACAGATGACGCGGACATCCCTTAAATCGGAATGTACACCCTGAGAACTACAAGATGACACCTTCCAGGACGCATTCGAACCGTGAATAGCCCATCTCGACCCCAAATACCTTCATGTACTGCCCGAAAATGGCCACTTTCGCTACTACTCGTACCGATGACGTCACCGATGACGTCACAGATGACGCGAACATCCCTTAAATCGGAGTGTACACCCCGAGAACTACAAGATGACACCTTTCAGGACGCATTCGAACCGTGATTAGCCCATCTCGACCCCAAATAACTTCCTTCGCTGCTCCAAAATGGCCACTTTACTTACTACAACCAACTGCGCATGCGCAGATTAACGCGACATGCATTCAAAAACACACCATTCTGACTCTACCCCACACAAGCTTCACTTTAACACCTCACACGACCCATTCGAACCGTGATTAGCTCATCTCTAACCCAAACACACCCCTACATAGCACCCAAAATGCCTGTTTTCTATACTACGGCCAGACTGCGCATGCGCAGACTATTGAACACGGACGAACCATTAGTGTAGTCAAGTGCTCCTCCACGAGAGCTTCAAAATAAGACCTCACTCGACCCCATTGGACCATGAGTGGCCCACCTAGACTCCAACATGTCCACCCCGTATGGGCCTATACACCCATAGCCATGCAGTATAGGCCTATGGGCCTACCCAGGCCTCGGTGACTTTTTTCAAAATTTCACCGATTCGCTCCGCAACACTTCCTATCGTGTTCTAAAATGACGAGACGAGTAAAACGAGACCCCACAACCCTACCGCAAATGTATAGAAGTGGGTTTCCCAGTAGGATAAACATTGAACCTATACCCCAGTATGGGTCTATATGGGGCTCGGTGACTTTTTTCAAAAATTTCACCGATTCACACGGGGACACTTCCTATCATGTTCTAAATGACGAGACGAGTAAAACGAGACCCCACAACCCTACCGCAAATGTATAGAAGTACGTTTCCCAGGGGGACAAACATCGATCCTATACCCTCAGTATGGGACTATATAAGGCTATATCGTACTTTTTCAAAAATTTCACCGATTCGCACGGGGACACTTCCTATCATGTTCTAAATGACGAGACGAGTAAAACGAGACCCCACAACCCTACCGCAAATGTATAGAAGTACGTTTCCCAGGGGGACAAACATTGATCCTATACCCTCAGTATGGGACTATATGGGGTTCGGTGACTTTTTTCAAAAATTTCACCGATTCGTACGGGGACACTTCCTATCATGTTCTAAATGACGAGACGAGTAAAACGAGACCTCACAACCCTACCGCAAATGTATAGAAGTACGTTTCCCAGGGGGACAAACATCGGTCCTATACCTCAGTATGGGACTATATGAGGCTATATCGTACTTTTTCAAAAATTTCACCGATTCGCACGGGGACACTTCCTATCATGTTCTAAATGACGAGACGAGTAAAACGCGACCCCACAACCCTACCGCAAATGCATAGAAGTACGTTTCCCAGGGGACAAACATCGATCCTATACCCTCAGTATGGGACTATATGAGGCTATATCGTACTTTTTCAAAAATTTCACCGATTCGCACGGGGACACTTCCTATCATGTTCTAAATGACGAGACGAGTAAAACGAGACCCCACAACCCTACCGCAAATGTATAGAAGTACGTTTCCCAGGGGGATAAACATTGAACCTATACCCCAGTATGGGACTATATGGGGCTCGGTGACTTTTTTTCAAAAATTTCACCGATTCGCACGGGGACACTTCCTATCATGTTCTAAATGACGAGACGAGTAAAACGAGACCCCACAACCCTACCGCAAATGTATAGAAGTACGTTTCCCAGGGGGACAAACATTGATCCTATACCCTCAGTATGGGACTATATGGGGTTCGGTGACTTTTTTCAAAAATTTCACCGATTCGCACGGGGACACTTCCTATCATGTTCTAAATGACGAGACGAGTAAAACGAGACCTCACAACCCTACCGCAAATGTATAGAAGTACGTTTCCCAGGATGGTCCTATACCTCCCATACCCCATATAGGCATTTTCCCGTAATTTAGGATAAAGTCCGTATTCCGTATTTTTTCAGGAAAATTTTTACATACACCCACCCTGGAACTAGGGGAAGATAACTCTGTTGATAGACAAGCCCCGTTAAGCCCGGCGACCTATATACCCCTCATACCCCATATAGGCATTTTCCCAGGTTTTTCGATAAAGTCCGTGTTCCGTATTTTTTTTTTTCAGGAAAAATTTTACATGCACCCACCCAGCCATCAAATACCCCTTCACCTAGGCTTCACGTTGATACCTCACTCGACCCCATTCGACCATTAGGGGCTCCCCTAGATGCCAAACGTCTATTTTCATACCCTTGGGCCACCGCGCATGCGCAGAATGACCCTAATTCAACCCCACACCCAGTCCATCAGATGCCCCTTCATGAATGCTTCACTTTGATACCTCACTCGATCCCATTGGACCATTAGGGGCTCCCCTAGCTCCAAAAAGGCTATTTTCATGCCCTTGGGCCACCGCGCATGCGCAGAAGGCCGATATGTCAACCCCACACCCAGTCCATCAGATGCCCCTTCACGAATGCTTCACTTTGATACCTCACTCGACCCCATTGGACCATTAGGGGCTGCCCTAGCTCCAAAACGTCTATTTCCATACCCTTGGGTCACCGCGCATGCGCAGAATGCCGATATTTCAACCCCACGACCAGTCCATCAGATGCCCCTTCACGAATGCTTCACTTTGATACCTCCTACGACTCCATTGGCCCATTAGGGACTCCCCTAGCTCCAAAACCGCTATTTCCATACCCTTGGGCCACCGCGCATGCGCAGAATGCCGATATTTCAACCCCACACCCAGCCCATCAGATGCCCCTTCACGAATGCTTCACATCGATACCTCACTCGACCCCATTGGTCCATTAGGGGCTTCCCCTAGCTCCAAAACGTCTATTTCCATACCCTTGGGCCTCCGCGCATGCGCAGAATGCCGATAGTTCAACCCCGCGCCCAGCCCATCAGATGACCCTTCATGAATGCTTCACTTTGATACCTCACTCGACCCCATCGGTCAACTAGGGGCTCCCATAGCTCCAAAAAGGCTATTTTCATACCCTTCGGCCGCCGCGCATGCGCAGAAGGCCGATATGTCAACCCCACACCCAACCCATTAGATGCCCCTTCACCTAAGCTTCACTTTGATACCTCACTCGACCCCATCGGACCATTTTATCTAGGGACTACTTTTTCTCCGCGGAAGCTTTTTCCCGAGACCGAATCACCGCCAAAACCACGGCCAAACCGCATCACCGCGCATGAATACATTTTTTTTTTTTTTTTGCCGGAACTTTTTTTTTTTCTGCCGGAACTATGCACTCATTGACACCGGTGTCAATGAGTGCACTGGTGAGTGGGGGTGGGTTCAAAATGGCGGACTTTAAGTTGTCTGTAGAAAATAAAGGTGCCGCCATTTTGAACCCACCCCCACTCACATATCACTCACGCATGCGCACCTCCCCAACCTCCCCCAATTGTGACGTCAAAACAGGTTCTGCGCATGCGCAGTGGGGAGCTATTTGGACGAAAGACTCTTTGTATACTACTGGAGTGCTTCTCTACTTATATTAATCGCATTTTCAACTAACGTTAACTAACGAGTAATACTCATTATGTTTATAATATACCCTTCTAGGTAGGCCACTGACTTGAGCCTTGTTGTAGAGGTATCATCCGTGCAGAGTTCTTGAATACATTTGCTCTTTATCGGGGAGTAGCATCTGTTTCTCTATAATATACTATACACGGCACATCCGTATCTGTCAATATATAATAGACAGGTTTATATCGGTCTTTATCATATCTCAGAGAAGCATGTAGACTTTTGATTGGCTGACAGACCTCATGTGTGATGCTGTATTGTCAACTTGCTGGTCGAATATATATCGTATACCCCCGTCGCCAAGGGCAACGAACAGGTGTTCACTAGATTCCATCGTCTGCTAAACAAAATGGCTGAATCAGGCAAACGTTTCGCGTCTCACACGGACGATGAAGTTGTTGAAAAGCGGGCTAATATTATTCCCAGCAACACAAAAAAATCGAACAAAGCGTCCGCCAGAACTTTGAAGCATTACCTGAAAGAGAAGGGACAGAGTGAAGAATTCGAAGGATTCTCGGCCGAGAGGTTAGCAGAGGTACTCAGTCATTTTTATTTGGATGCCCGAAAACAAGACGGAGAATTGTACAAAACATCCACTCTCGAAAACTTTCGACATTCTCTGAATCGTTACCTGAAGGCCCCACCGTATTTGAAAACTTTTGATTTGATTAGAAATTCGGAGTTTAATGAAGCCAACGAGTGCTTCAAAACCGCACTTGCAGAGTTGAAGGCATCTGGAAAAGGCGACACCGATCATTATGAGCCCATAAACGAGTCCGATCGTTGTAAACTCTACAAGTCTGTTCTCATGTCACCAAAAACCCCAACTGGGCTTGCAAATAAAGTTCAGTTCGATGTACGTCTGTTCTTCTTTAGAAGAGGAGTGGAGAATATGGAAAAGATGACAAAAAACACATTCATCATCAAGCGGGACCCGAAAACTGGGCAGAGGTATGTGAAAAAAAGGAGGATGAACTCACAAAAAATCGCCGGGCCCAGCAAAAGAGGGTGTTACCGGATTCATGCCTGAAGAAGAAGGTTCCCCGTTCTGTCCTGTTGCTTCATTCGAAAGTTATATCTCCAAACTCCATCCGAAATGTGATCGCTTACCCGGTTGATAGTTTCCTCGACGACGATACAGTTTGGTTTTATAACAAACCTATTGGGAAACACCGCTTGGCAGCCTTCATGACCAACCTGGGCACTCGTCTGAAACTTTCTGAACCATACACTAACCACAGTATACGAGCAACCGGCATCACCATCCTTGGTAGAAACAACTATTCAGCATCTCAAATAATGGCTGTCACAGGTCACAGATCTGTCTCGGCGCTGTCGGTTTACCAGCGAGTAAGTGATGGCGAGAAACTGCAAATGGGCCACACGGTTGCGTCAGTAGCCTTTCCTGACACGATGGGTTCAACCCGAAAGACGAATACCGGTACGCATACACTTCCAGTAAATGTTCTTGTCAAACCCCATCCTGCAGAAACTGTGACATCATCTTCTCAGTACCCTGCACCCACGTCAAATGATGCCACGTCGGCCGTGTTACACACCCAGGATGTACGGGCAGAAGGCCATGCCGACGACTTTGATTTTGATCTTAATCAGCTGTTTTGTGAATTCGACAGCACCGCTGTCCCGCCCACATCGTGTGACATTCCCACAGCTATCCTGGTCGCCGCAAATCCCTCAGCGCCAATGTTCAATAACTGCACAATAAATGCAATCAACATCATCGTGCGAAAATGAAGCAAATACCTATACTTCTGCCAAATTGTGCAGGACAGTTTGATTTTTCCGATTTTTCTCTCAAACTGTAAATTTAAGTCAGTTCATGTTGGTCCTTCTCCTGTGTGATGTTATGGAAACATGACACAAGTGACACTGTCGAGTGACACGGTGTTGAATTATAGACAGAATGGAAATGTAACAGTTCACACGTGTATTTGAAACTTACATATCCACGCAACAGATGTGAATCCGGAACGGGTCTTTCGATGTATTTATTAACAAAAGGTATATAATCTAGATATTATACTCGTCGATGGCTATTAAATATTAAATATGAAATTGAGATTAAGCTTAATGTTCCAGTATTTTATACGTTTCTGATTTTCAGAACAGAACATAAGAGATGAAGCTGAATTTGAAAGTTAGATTGTTCATTCTTTATCACCGAAGCCCATCGGTATTTCACACGGAAACCGGGTTCATTGTTCACGGATTACAGTATATGTTATCGTTATCTTTGCTCCTCCCTTAGTACGTTTTAAAGATGAGGATTGTAAAAATGATACATTTGTCTTTGTGTTCATTTTTTCCGGTGCATGCTGTGGATCGTTCTGAAACCAGTGCAAGTCCGATCGAAGTCCGTTCCATTATGTCGGCCTTGAAGTCCAAAGTGATTCTTAATGCTCTGAGATATGATAAATTCGTTATACATCGCCCTTCCGGGGTAATACGGGATTCGATTTGGTTTCTCTCGCCATATTTTTCCTCGGCTGCGCCTCGGAAAAATATGGCGAGAGAAACCAAATCTCATCCCGTATTACCCCGGAAGGGCGACGTATAACTAATAGTATCTACGGACATAGCTGTTATCACTACTGGTATGTTTGTATCCTGTGTGTAATTGCCACCTGTGGGATATTTGTGCAAATAAATGATTCTATATAAAAAAAAAAAAGAATAATAATAAAAAAAAAGAAGATTTGATGACGCATCTGTGTAAATAAGTCAACCCATGATCAACATAGCTGAAAATCCGCGTTATTTCAATCAATCTGGTCAATATATTATCAGCAGCTGAGGTGTCTTCAATTGCCCCAAAATATTTGCGAAACAACAGCTGGTTTTCATGATTTGTATAAGGGAAACATGACATGCATGTATGTTATACGTGTCTACTGGATATGAAAACGTGATATCGTTTGCTGGTGTCACTGCATGCATTGTCACATTTCATCTAGACTTACCATGGTGTGTTCCAGCGTGGGATCTAGTGAATCGTGCAAGAATATTGACGAAACTAAAGATGGGATTATATCTAAATTTGGAAAACATGCCACAATCGGGATCGTACACTACGTACAGTAAGATTTTTTTTCGAAATGTACCAATATATATCTCAGTGCAATTATTTCAAGGCGAACGAGGTAAACTATAACACAAATTTTGAGATCAAAATTGGCATTGCCAGGTGTTGTATTCCATTCACTAATGAGAGGAAAGTGAACAGTGACAGGTATAATGTATGACCCAGAAGACAACGGCCTGTCTCGTGCCCGCGAGAAATTAACGGGAGATAATTTATCAATATGGTCTGCTTGTCATAAGGTGACTGCTTGAATGAATCGTGTTGCCGTATCTCTGTTGCACTGTACAGATACATAAAGAGGTTATAATTGGCTGAGTGCCGATAAGGCCAGTTTTGAGACCTTTGTTGGAGAAATTTAATTGTTTTGTGGTGAAAGCTTTTTGTCTTCTGTACCTCTGTACATGCCATTCGATAAATACATGTATATGTAGGTTTATTGTTTTGGTGGGAAATGTAAGCCGTGCTACGTTCGGCATTACGGATTAGTTTTTCTGGGTATTCTTGCATTTACCAGGTTTACCCATGTTGGGGAGTTTGCTCCATCTGACGTCCTCGATGCTCATCCATTAGATGAGTTATATATTTGAGCTGATCTATCATCACAGCTCCCGAGCTAGCGTATCTAATTCCGCTTAATCCGGTGCTAGGGCCCGTGTGGATACTTCATATTATTATATACTTGGCGATGAGATAGTGAAAATTATCAATCAAATAAAAGCGATATTTTCACGGAGTGATGATATCAAATATATCATCACTGTGATGATATGGAAAATGACGTCACAGCGCACAAATACATGTCACCGTGGTCACAGTGATGAGGCAATTGACCAAACCTCCGCAAGGTTTGTGCGCCAAAGAAAAACAAGCTAAATATTTGAGAAGATTTGTATGTTATTATGCCTTATGATGACCAGATTTTGACAGGAAATAAAACACAAATAGGCACAAAATGAATAAGAAATACCGGCAATGGCGATAATGGGACCGACTCGTCACGTACGCGTGCACCTGAACATGCGCGACGTGACTGCAGTTTGGCCAGAGCAGTGCAGGGTGCCAACACAAACTCAGCGCGGAAAATAAAACACATTCCTCAGTTTAAGGCTCGAAATTGGGGTCATATCATGAAAACGTCGCACCAAAGTTGAAGAGAAAACATGAAAGACAACTCAATTCAACGACAGGGAACTCTTGTCAGTGAGTATTCATTAAGAATCGGCAAAATCACAATGACAACTCCGCAGGCTCTCACCACCGTCGAAGCTCCACACAACAACAACCACGCACGACCGGTAAAGAGTTGGCTGACGGGTCGGCATGAAAATCGTTTATTTGAGATATAAAGCTAATAAAATTCTTGAGATCTGCTGGATGTCATCGATACTAAAGTGCAGGACACAGGCATTTGATAAGGGTCAGTAATGGATGGGTTGTCATCAGTCACCAATTTGTCTTTGTAATGATTAAAATGATATGTATGTGTAGTGTACTCGCCCTTCTCATGCTGTTGTTATATATACCGCATATACTATAGTAATATGGAGTCAGTATGGATGGATGATCTCTGGCCCACAGTTAGTTATTCATTGATAAATGAATCACAACTGACCTTTGTGTCGGTGTAGTAACAAATAAAACTCTATATACTCACTATTGTCATATTGTTATATATACCCCATTCTTCTAACACGGAGTGAAGGTAAATCACTCGCCATCTTGTTTGAAATTCTCTTAACAACGTTTTCCGAAACGTAACAAGTACGACTCGTTTGATTGGTCAATGCACTGGTTGCTACGGTCATCACAAATTCCATGGAATGCGGACAGCGATATTGGCCTATCAAATGCCGTGTATCTCATGTTCGGTTAACGTTGTTAAGAAAATTGTTTCAACCATATTTGTCGAGTTACATGAAATACATCTTTTTGTTGCAGTAAATAATTAAAATCAATGCAGCAGGTATGTTCAACAAACATCATTTATTGGATAAAAGGTATGTGCAAAGTATGAACTGTGACTTTTCCCTTGGAAATTTCTATCTAAATTCGGGTTGTAATGGAGAGTGCGAGTAGTAGTATACAACCCGAAAAGGTTCCATTGACCTCTTTGCACTTAAACTTGAGGGGTAACTCGTGATTTCCCTAAAGAATCCGACAGGGGGCGCCACCAGTTCAAGGCATGTACGGACATGTACTGGATTGCATCAGCCTTGGCTGTGTGCCAAGTTTTGAGTTCCTCCGGGTACAATTGAAGGGGGTACTTGGTCAACACATAAGAGTTCCAATGGGGAGGTAACTCTTGATGCACTTTTGTGGTTTTTGTCAAAATGCCGGATTATCTTCCCTGATTCGAATATTGGCATATTAAATCTATACGAGAAAATGTCTGTATGGGGTATGGATGATCCGAGGGGATCGTATGAGGTATCAAAGTGAAGCTTATGTAAGGGAGCATCTGAGGGGCTGGGGTTGAAATAGCGGCATTCTGCGCATGTGCGGTGGCCAGAGGGTATGAAAATAGACGTTTTGGAACTAGGGGAGCCAGGAATGGTCCGATGGAGTTGAGTGAGGTATCAAAGTGAAGCATTCGTAAAGGGGCATCTGATGGGCTGGGTGCGGGGTTGAAATAGCGTCATTCTGCGCATGCGCGATCGCCAAAGTGTATGGAAATAGACGTTTTGGGGCTAGGGGAGCCACTATTGGGCCGATTGGGTCGAGTGAAGTATTAATGTCAAGCATTCGTAAAGGGGCATCTGCCTGGACTAGTGGTTCGGGCGTTGTCACCAGTCTGCGCATGCGCAAACAGGGAATTGTGGGAAAAGGCTATGGAAATACACGTTTTGGGCTCTAGGGGAGCCCCTAATGGGCCGATGGAGTCGTATGAGGTATCCATGTAAAGCACACATGAAGGGGCATCTGCCTGGGCTAGTGGCTCGGGCGTGGTCACCAGTCTGCGCATGCGCAGAGAGGGAATTGTGGGAAAAGGGTATGGAAATAGGCGTTTTGGGATCTAGGGTAGCCCCTAGTGGGCCGATTGGGTCGAGTGAGGTATCCATGTGAAGCCTATGTGAAGGAGCATCTGCCTGGGCTAGTGGCTCGAGCGTTTTCACCATTCTGCGCATGCGCAGACAGGGAATTGTGGGAAAAGGGTATGGACATAGACGTTTTGGGGTTTAGGTGGGCTACTAGTCGTCCGATGGAGTCGTATGAGGTATCCATGTGAAGCCTATGTGAAGGAGCATCTACCTGGTTTAGTATCACGTGGAACTGATGTCATTCTGCGCATGCGCAGTAGACCAAGCGTATGGAAATACACGTTTTGGGGTCTAGGTGGGCCACCATTGGGCCAATGGAGTTGAGTGAGGTATCAATGTAAAGCCTATGTGAGGGAGCATCCGCCTGGACTAGTGTGTCGTCCGTGTTGAACATTCTGGGCATGCGCAGACAGAGAATTGTGGGAAAAGGGTATGGAAATAGACGTTTTGGGGTCGAGGTGGGTCACTATTGGTCCTATGGAGTCGTATGAGGTATCAATGTGAAGCACACGTGAGGGGGCATTTGACTGGACTAGTGGCCCAGGCGTTGTCACCATTCTGCGCATGCGCAGACAGGGAATTGTGAGCAACGCCCGCCAACGCCAAGCTCAACGCTTCAACGCCCTGGTGAATTAGCCCAAAAGCTCTGATTTTCATGGAATTGTCGCTAATTCATTGGAAATGCAGTGACACCCGTCAACGTTCGTCGGTACGCCCTAACATAACGCCTTGACGCCATGATGTAGATAGATGAGAACAACAACAACAACAACAAGGATGAGAGAACAACAACAACAAGTTTTTTCATATAATTTATTTTCCCCTCCATCATAACATATCCACGCTGGGGGAGCCGCGTTGGGTTTGTTTACAATTCAAGAAGTCTTTTCTCACTCACTCACTCACTCACTCACGCACTCACTCACTCACGCACACTCACTCACTCACTCACTCACTCACGCACTCACTCACGCACACTCACTCACTGACTCTCACTCACTCACCGTCGTTAGTGCGTCCATACGTTAAGACGGGCGTTGGGGACGCCTCACTCACTCACTCACTCACTCACTCACTCACTCACTCACTCACTCACTCACTCACTCACTCACGCACACTCACTCACTCACTCACTCACTCACTCACTCACCGTCGTCAGTGCGTCCATGCGTTAAGACGGGCGTTGGGGACGCCTCACTCACTCACTCACTCACTCACTCACTCACTCACTCTCACTCTCACTCTCACTTACTCACTCACTCACTCACTCACCACTCACTCACTCACACTCACATGTGTGGGGCGCGCCCTCAGCCAATCAAAAGCGAGTATTTTGACTCGGTGCATTATAGGACATATCCAAGATGGCGGCGTCTGCCTTCTGGTTCAAGATGGCGGCACGTCCGGTGTCGAAAACTGACCATTTTGTCGGAATGTGGTCATCTGGTGTCGAAAACTGGACCTTGTATGCCTGTACCCTATAGCCCAGCGTCCAATATATATATATGGAATGATGAGGGACACGACTTAATCTCTATATGTACAGACACCACCACACACCAATAATACCACCACACACACATACACACACACACACACACACACACACATACCACCAACACCACCACCAACGCCACCACCAACGCCACCAACGCCACCACCAACGCCACCACCACACCACATCACACACTGGACGGGAGAATCCCGTGGTGAAGTTTGATCGCTGTGGCGCTCGGAAATGACGTCATCGCAGGCATGCGCGTGTACCAGTGCTGCACCCTCGGAGCTCCGGAGCTCTTGGAGCTCGGAGCTCCGGAGCTCTTGGAAGTCGGAGCTCCGGAGCTCTTGATCCTGCGCTACTCGGAAGTGACGTCATCGTACGCAGGCACACACACACACACATACCTGGTGCACCCTGTACCCTATAGCCCGTAGGGAATAGGGTACACTAGGGTGTGGGTGCATCAGGTATGTGTGTGTGTGTGCCTGCGTACGATGACGTCACTTCCGAGTAGCGCAGGATCAAGAGCTCCCGAGCTCCGAGCTCCAAGAGCACCGGTGCTCCGAGCTCCGAGTTCCAAGAGCTCCGGAGCTCCGAGCTCCAAGAGCTCCGGAGCTCCGAGGATGCAGCACAGGTACACGCGCATGCCTGCCAGGACGTCAATTCCGAGCGCCGCAAGCTTTGAGCTCCGAGAGCTGCGATCCAAGAGCTCTGCCACACGGGAGCTACCACGTCCGGTGGTGGCGTTGGTGGCGTTGGTGGTGGCGTTGGTGGCGTTGGTGGTGGTGTTGGTGGCGTTGGTGGTGGCGTTGGTGGCGTTGGTGGTGGCGTTGGTGGCGGTGTTGGTGGTATGTGTGTGTGTGTGTGTGGTGGTATTATTGGTGTGTGGTGGTGTCTGTACATATAGAGATTAAGTCGTGTCCTCATCATTCCATATATATATATATATTGGACGCTGGGCTATAGGGTACAGGCATTCAAGGTCCAGTTTTCGACACCAGATGACCACATTCCGACAAAATGGTCAGTTTTCGACACCGGACGTGCCGCCATGTTGAACCAGAAGGCAGACGCCGCCATCTTGGATATGTCCTATAATGCACCGAGTCAAAATACTCGCTTTTGATTGGCTGAGGGCGCGCCCTACACATGTGAGTGTGAGTGAGTGAGTGGTGAGTGAGTGAGTGAGTGAGTGAGTAAGTGAGAGTGAGAGTGAGTGAGTGAGTGAGTGAGTGAGTGAGGCGTCCCCAACGCCCGTCTTAACGCATGGACGCACTAACGACGGTGAGTGAGTGAGTGAGTGAATGAGTGAGTGAGTGAGTGAGTGAGTGAGTGAGTGTGCGTGAGTGAGTTGAGTGAGTGTGCGTGAGTGAGTGAGTGAGTGAGTGAGTGAGTGAGTGAAAGTGAGTGAGTGAGTGAGTGAGTGAGTGAGGCGTCCCCAACGCCCGTCTTAACGCATGGACGCACTAACGACGGTGAATGAGTGAGTGACTGTGAGTGAGTGATTCAGTGAGTGATTGAGTGAGTGTGCGTGAGTGAGTGAGTGAGTGAGTGAGTGAGTGAGTGAGTGAGAAAAGACTTCTTGAATTGTAAACAAACCCAACGCGGCTCCCCCAGCGTGGGTATGTTATGATGGAGGGGAAAATAAACTATATGAAAAACTTGTTGTTGTTGTTGTTCTTTCATCCTTGTTGTTGTTGTTGTTGTTGTTCTCATCTATCTACATCATGGCGTCAAGGCGTTATGTTAGGGCGTACCGACGAACGTTGACGGGTGTCACTGCATTTCCAATGAATTAGTGACAATTCCATGAAAATCGGAGCTTTTGGGCTAATTTACCAGGGCGTTGAAGCGTTTAGCTTGGCGTTGGCGGGCGTTGCTCACAATTCCCTGTCTGCGCATGCGCAGAATGGTGACAACGCCTGGGCCACTAGTCCAGTCAAATGCCCCCTCACGTGTGCTTCACATTTATACCTCATACGACTCCATAGGACCAATAGTGACCCACCTCGATCCCAAAACGTCTATTTCCATAC
>JAVTVY010047032.1:0-22711 GCA_036873755.1 Hanleya hanleyi | reverse complement strand
GCCTGGCGACCTATATACCCCCCATACCCCATACAGGCATTTTGCCGGATTTTTCGATAAAGTCCGTGTTCCGCTTTTTTTTTCTGGAGAAATTTTTACATGCACCCACCCCATTGACTTGATAGGCAGGCCCCGATAAGCCCGGGGACCAATATTAGCCCCTTTGGCTAGGGTTGATAGGTGTTTTCCCCTATTTTAGGGGTAAAGTCCGTGTTCCGCTTTTTTTCTGGAGAAAGTTTTACATGCACCCACCCATGACTGGATGCCCCTTCACGAATGCTTCACATTGATACCTCATACAACTCCATCGGCCCATTAGGGGCTCCCCTAGATCCCAAAACGTCTATGTCCATACCCTTTTCCCACAATTCCCTGTCTGCGCATGCGTAGAATGGTGACAAGGCTCGAGCCACTAGTCCAGTCAGATGCCCCCTCACATAGGCTTCACATTGATACCTCATACGACTCCATCGGCCCATTAGGGGCTCCCCTAGATCCCAAAACGTCTATTTCCATACCGTTTTCCCCAAATTCCCTGTCTGCGCACGCGCAGAATGCCGTTATTTCAACCCCACACCCAGCCCATCAGAGGCCCCTTCACGAATGCTTCACTTTGATACCTCACTCGACCCCATTGGACCATTAGTGGCTCCCCTAGCTCCAAACGTCTATTTTCATACCCTTTGGCCACCGCGCATGCGCAGAATGCCGATATTTCAACCCCACACCCAGCCCATCAGATGCCCCTTCACGAATGCTTCACTTTAATACCTCACTCGACCCCATTGGACCATTAGTGGCTCCCCTAGCTCCAAAACGTCTATTTTCATACCCTTTGGCCACCGCGCATGCGTAGAATGCCGATATTTCAACCCCACACCCAGCCCATCAGATGCCCCTGCACGAATGCTTCACTTTGATACCTCACTCGACCCAATCGGTCCACTAGCGACCCACCTAGGTCACAAAACGTCTAGCGGGAACCATACCGGGCCCAGTTTTCGACACTAGATGACCACATCCCGACAAAATGGCCAGTTTTCGACACCGGACGTGCCGCCATCTTGAACATACGTGCTGCCATCTTGAACCAGAAGGCAGACGCCGCCATCTTGGATATGTCCCATAATGCACCGGGTCAAAATACTCGCTTCTGATTGGCTGAGGGCATTACTCCGCACAACCGGAAGTGACTGCCCCGCAAATGGGAGGCAATTTACGCTTTTCCTACTACTAGCATGAACTAATAAGGACTTATGGGCTTCTTCAAAATAGCATCTTCCGGTTCATTAGTATCTCCAATACTGGGTCACATTCATAAAATTGAACAATGTACATACAATTCAACCATATAATGCCAGCAACTGTTTGCAATAACATCTCAACTAATGAATTAGGACGCTTGAATTTTACTGCTGGGGCGTTGATGCCATACACCAGTTCGATAGCAAGCGTCAGATACGACATTCAATATTCAGCCGTCGTCCATAAAAGAATTTTCGCGTCAATAATCGAAAGACTTTTTTCGTATGACAGTTAGCAATCTCAGTAAACTCAGATATAATATCACGGAATATTATGTCTGAAGTCAGCCCTATATAAACCCCGTGAGCATTTGAAACTACATTTGTTAGCCAATCAGGTGGCTAACTTGGTGGAACAATTTCAAAATCACGCCCACAGTAATTACACACGGTAGCACGTGGTCTAATGTATAAACATTATCCTGAAACAGTATCCAAATATGACATCATTTCCCGACAGTGTGCGTGGTAAACCGTAAAGATCAAAGAGTTTATACTCCCGCTAGTCTGGTTTTGCTAGGGGATAGAAAATATCAAAAGATTGTCCCGTGCGAAGATGCTAATCTCCGTGAATTAAACGTCAATCATTGTCGGAAAGAAAAAGTAGAAATTGTCATGATGGCTTATTATGGGATCTCGTAGAATATCGGCGAACAATTCGCACGAAGTTTTCATAGCGTTACGTCTAGATGATATTCCCCTGATTTACCATCTTGGTTCACCTAGATTGGACAGTTAGCAGCAATTCCAATGTATATGAAATAAAAATAGTAAAAGCACAAGATGGTTTCCTACAAGAGAGAAGCGGTCAACAGTTTTCAATGATGTCAACAAGGCATGATGAAGTTCTATACATAAAATCCTAATCACTGACCATTATTCTTTATCTAAATGAATTTCCAAGTCGTTTTCTAGAGTACGTACTATTTCAGTCAAGTTTTGATTGTGCCTGTTCACCTGAACATCATGGAATCACCTATTCACCATCAGTGTCTGTAGTTTTTAACAATGTGTTATCTAAAAAAAAATAATTAGATGTAATTTAGTATCAAACTGACATTTGGAAAAACCTTGGAAAATAGGTAGTTTGATAAATCATGCCTTTAGAATGTACTTGAAAATGCAAGACTAAATATCACTGGGACATATTGACAAAACATGCGACATCCACCACTGATCGCCGGGTTAATTTGCACGCATGTAAACATGTATACTGGTGTGACATAAGTTCATTGTATTGTTTGTATTGTTTACATTGGTCAAGGTCACATTTTGATGGACGGGTTCACGATTTCCGTCAGAAACACACTGAACCAATATTGACTCGATAGCTTTTCACAAGTTTAAGCGCTAAAAGTCATGTCCGTATTTATATTATCACAAATCTCCGGACTCAACAAAACAAAAGAAAAACTTGCAGTCAACATAAATAGGCAGGGCTAAGAAAGACCTAAAGATTTGACTTATGTCATACCAAGAGCCATTATATTCTGAATTCAAACGACATGTTTGTACATGTCAGTGGGATCAGTAAATAGTACAAGGACAGTTCGAGCACAGGGGATCCCTTAGTTATTATGAATCAGGATGCCGGGACCTCCGAGGTCCTATATCGCAAAATCTTTAATCTGCAAGTCTGTAACTATTCCAGATAGTGTATTACATACAGATATTGTTAAAACAACAGCGTGCATACCAGAAGTGACGTCATTTCTTTCAAATACCCTGGTAAACACCCAGGCAGATGTAGACAGACCGAAAGAAAGAACCTGCAATTTGAACCGTCATCATCGCATGATAAATTGGAAAGTGATGATACGCATCATGTGCGTCCAATGAGGACATCCACGGTCTTGGGACAACAGAGGCACCCAAGGAGGAGAAGGATAGACTATACCTGGAAGTGAGACGGTAGAGTCAGGAAGTCCTTGTTTTAACAGTTTCGGGTTGATCACCATCCTCATTCTGTCGGTGCCTTTCTGGGAACTAGAACGACTAAAGAGTAAAAGGCCGGGAACCAATCAGAAACTGGACGCATGAGTGACGCCCATCTCAGCTTATGTTTGTCGATGGAAACGTTGAAGTGGATACGTCAACTATAGTGCAAATTACAACGCATATAAGGGAAGTGGGAAGAGGTGCCGACATACTGACAGAGCCACATGACTTCACAGTATAGTCTTCTGGTTAACCTATTCTAAAGCACATACCAAGAATCTAACGATTCGTGATAAGTGTTGTATCTCAGTTACGCTTTTATTGTACCTGTTCGTGTGGCAACTTGGATGATATGACCACACGGCACCTAGCACCGGCATAAGCGGTATTCTCTTCTCTCTCGTCGACTGTATGACAAAAAAGATGATTACAATTCCGACATCGTAAACTATCCCTTTCTGGACAGTAATATTCCAGTGGGACCTGCATATGGCGTATACATATCACGCCTAGTAGCATTTGCCAGATCCTGTGTTAAATGGGACGATTTTAATCAACGTCACAAAACATTGTTGCAGAAACTTATAAAACAGGGCTACACCACCAAGCGCCTCCACTCAAAGTTTCTCAAATTTGGCGATACATATCGCATGCTGATAGCAAAATACGAGCGTAGCGTGCAAGATCTATGGCGTTACGTTTCGTAACTTGTGTCTAATTTCGCTTAACCCGGGGCTAGGGGCCGTATGAACCCATGTAATTCCAAGATCCTCATGGTACTCATATGAAGAGTCACAATCAAAGCGTGACTGAGATACATCATTCTTTAGATGACTTTACAACGAATATTATGGATTAAGAATACTGATCAGCGATACGGATTTGATAATTTTGGAACATGATGATGTCTTGCCGGCATCATAGAAAACTGTTGACCGCTTCTCTCTTGCAGGAAACAAGCCTATGTTTATGTATACTATGATTGTCTTTCTGAATTTGGTGCTAATACTGTTATGGAATATGGAATAGGTCTTTGGATTATGGACGCGGATATTCTCTAATGGACGACGGCTGAATTATGAATGACGGACCAGACGCTTGTAATTAGATACAAATCTAGAGAGCTATGATGGAAATCCCGGTTCGCTTCCATAATGCAAAGGATCGGTCCCGTCATGAGGACACAATAGAGGCATCTGAATGTCCAAGAACATAAGTTCTTCGACTGCTGTCGCCTACACTCTTTCAGCGCCCCCAACACGCTGGCCAGGCGTTTGTTTGAACCACCAGAGACAGGATTCGTCTGCCGGTTGAAGGGCTTTTCGGTGGCAGACTTCCCGGACGAAGATTCAGATTGGCGCTTCCTCCCTCAATCGATCTTTGTGTTTGGACGGAAGTACATCATCAAAGAACAGATCGACCGTAGGCGAAGTCTTCACAACATCCGTGGTCCAAGAACGCAGGGGTGGAAATTACGCCAAGCAACTATAATGCACCGCGAAGAAAACCAAACCAGCACATTAGCAATTCGCCTGAAAAGCCAAGGGTAGGAAGTATTCCATATAACAGGTTAGGGAAAACCTCTCTCTAAAAATGGAGGTAAAAAGGGTCGTGTTTGTCCAATAAATTCAATGATATATCGAAGATGGAAACATCCGCCATAGGCGACCATGGATATATTTATCCGCATCGGACGGTATTGAAAAAACAAATTGCCATCTATCTAATTTGCATAAGAATAGACGACATGTTTTGTTCTCTGTTAACAATTAGACTATGCACACTTTCATTGGAAAACCACTGATCCGGCAAGTAACAATATTTAAAGTAAGTCGCCTGAAGATTTTGTAGCATTATGATGAATAAGTCAAAAGTTATCAAGCAAAAACGACCGTTTTTACCTCCATTTTTAGAGAAAGCTTTTTCCTAACCTGCATAAACCTGCAACGTATATGGCACCAAAATCAAAACTGAGTCGGTGTCAGGATTGGCAGTATTCATACTCCCGATATTTTCTTACTGCACAATACGTCTGGGCATTTGCGTACACTTCCCCATCAAAAGATGGCTTTCGGATGGTGTGTCCCCATTATTGCGGAGCGATATCCGGTACTTCACCTTCACCGTATACTGTTCGGTCTTCGTCCGGCACATGCCCGCGAAATCTGATAATTTACAGACTTTTCATAACTCATCTGAAACATCCATTGTATTACAAAAGATATAGATATGAATTACTTCCGTATCATCCAAAAGGTGTTTGTAGATCTGTAATTTTGAACAAGAAATACATCACATGACTCGAAATTGGCGGGTTACGTCGGTAGATTTTAGCTGATTGGCTGACGGCATCACGTGGTGTTGATTTCTGGGGATTCTCCTTGTACACTGTCAGAAGGATTGGGTCAAATCGACCGGGTATTTTCGGGTATAGACGCGACAGACCCAAAGAAATTGGGTCATTCCATTTTGAACCAAATCCTTGATCCTTGATCTATATGTCGGACTTGACACTTGGTGCTGATGTTATCATACGAATTAGGTCTTTGGATTATGGACGCGGAAATTCTTTAATGGACGACGGCTGAATATTGACTAGATGCTTGTATATTGACACTCTTAACACTATGGTACTGTAGAACTCATATGTACGCTACTACTATCTGTACGACTCAGGATCAGGGGTCGACTAATTCATCGGCGAGGCGTTGTAGTACACCGGTGCAGTTACGGAATTCTGTCAGGATCTTTCTGGTGTCTTCTCAGAACGGTGAATGTGGCAAGGAAGAAATGCCCCCCCTCCCCTCCCTTCATGTTTTAGTCCACTACTCAAAGTATGACATGGAACGAGAACTACTCCGAGTGAAGCTTTTCAATCTAACCGGCATTTCATTGGTGTGTGCTCAGATTCTACTTGGAATCGGAGTGAACGACATCTGCCCGTGTGTCCTTGTCAAACTTGGATTTATATGCCCGTAGCTTATTGTATCCTGTTCTCAGTTGGGCTAATACTGGATGTCTTGACGATGTCTTGATCGTATTGCTCCAGAGATGGACTGTTGGGCGTATGCGGTGAAGATGGCGTCCCCTGTCAGAGAGGTCCCAGTGTCTCTGCCACTGTTCAATTGATCCTGCCCTTACTGCATTTCTGATATCATTACAAGTTGACTCCCTGTGCCCAGTGTCAAGCGATTTAGCCGTCTCTGCCGCTCTTTTGGCTAATCCATCTGTTTGTTCGTTACCTGGTATATCTGCATGTCCGGGGGACCAGTTATAATCTACTGTGACACCCAGCTCTTGTAGGGTGGCTGTGGTCTCCTTGATGTTTCATATTACATCTTTGTACACATTGTTCTGCCAGTTGAGGTCTAAGATTCCCAATGCGATTGACTCTCGGAGTATATAGCGATCATTTCTTCGTCTGGTGATGGTGTCCATTCGTCGACGCATCGTAGGGCTTGCTTTATGGTTTCCAGTTCTGCTAACAATATTGACCCTCTGAGTGCGACTGGCGATGCAATTTCCCTTTCGTCGCTGTTGAGGAACTGAACTAGGGCACCAGCACCATATGGGCCAGGATTTTTGATGCACTAACCATCCGTGAAGGTTACCACAGTTTTCATCGGTGTTTGCCTCAACTTGTCTTCAATGAATCTCTGGGGTTTCTGCTGCTGGACTTCCGATCTTGTATTGGAGGAACCAAAATCACCCCAATACGCCGGTCTTGATTTGGATGGTTGCCTTTCCTTGGACATAGTCCGCATGCTGGTCGAGGTTCAGCTGTTCATCCAGGTACATCGCGAGCAGCTTGGGACATGGGTTGTAATGCAGGACCACTCCGTCAGCGGAGACCAATGCTTTCCTCGCCTCTTCGCTCGAGATGATGTTTCTCCAAAAGATGCACATCTCTGTTTTCGGAATACTGGCATTTATTCGCCATTTCGTGCACCAGCCTTTAACTTTCTTCACATTCTCGGGCTGTTTCCTGGCTAACGTGGTGATTTCATTTCATGTTTCGGCTAGTGTCCCGTCGTCTGCAAACTTGGTTTTAGAACAGGTTAACTCTTCGAAAATGTATTCTACAAACAAGTTAAATTACAGCGGCGATATGACCGAGCCTTGTGGTAGACCTAGCTCTGTTGGAAATTCCTTTCCTTGGTGGCCCTGGTGGATTCCCATCGCTGATCTGTCTTTCCGGAAGTTGTCGATCCATCTCCATTTTACCGTTATCCCCATTCCGTGTAACTTCACCCTCATGCCTCCATACGCCGTCATATGCCTTTTCTAGGTCGATGAACACTGCCATGGTTGCCTCCTGTCGGTTAAATTCATTAAATCCCACTTGGATAAGGTTGGCAAGCGTCATGGTCGTTGAGTGCCCTCTTCGGAAACCTTCTTGCTCTTTATCAATTAGATCATCTGTTTCAACTTCGTACTCTAGTCTGTTTTCCCTATACGTGTCCATTGCTTTGCACATTGCACTTGTCAAGCTGATGGATCCATACGCAGATGGTTCTGTGTAGTCTGGTTTCCCAGGAATTTCATGTACTTGATCTTGGATGTTTTCAAGTCTTTTGACAGTTTACCAGTTTCCCAGGAGATTGTTATTATATTGTGTAGTGCTTGCCCCAAATGGGTCTTAGAAGCTCTGGGCAGAGGTTGTCGGGGCCTGCCGTTTGTAAGGCTTGAGATCTTGAAGGGCTGCTAGTACTTCCCCTAGTCGGATAGGTTCGTTGTAGACTTGTTCGAGTGCTTATCTTGGCTGTCTATCGAATGGTACTCTTATACTTTCTGCAAATGCGTCATCAACTATTTTCTCCTGGAGGTGTTTCCCCTGGAAGAAGGTTTGCTGTGGGATATTTAATTTCGCTTCAGGATCAAATGTGATATTTACCTGGTTTAAGTGGTTGGATAGTATCATCTCTGTTGTTTTTCGTCGTAGATTTGAAGGAGTCCCACGTCTCTTTGAAGGAGTTGGTTCTATTTATCTTTTCACACATTTCTTCCGTCCAGATTTCTTGTGCCATTTTCTTTTCTGTTTCGGAGTCTTTTTCTACCAGTTCAAGCCTTGCCTGGTTTTCTGGTGTACTTCTTCGTCTGTACTTCCGCTGTAAACTATTCAACAGGTTTTTGCTTTCAGCAAATCTGTGGCTCCGCCACTTTGATCTTTGGAAGGGGGGGGGGAGGGGTTGTTCAACTTGATATTCAGCTAATTATTTTGCATGCGTCTGGTCCGTCATTCACAACTCAGCGGTCGTCCATTAAAGAATATCCGCGTCCATAATCCAAAGATCTATTCCCTATTTCATATAACAGTATTCCCTTACCGAAATCTGCAGGTTGCGGCAATGTTGCAGCAAGCTTGCCGCAATCTGAGCAGTGTGCCAGAACAGTTGGGGAGAGTATACTGCTAGCGGCAGTCCTAATTGGTGATTCCACGGTGTGCCGGTACTGGCAGGCAAACAGTATGCGGAGAGTGTGTCAGAAGAAGATAAAAGTGTGCCGCTAGCGGCGCACAGTGCGCAGACGGTGTGCCAGAACCAAAAGAACCAGAAGCGGCACACAGTGCGCCGCTAGCGGCACACAGTACGCCGAGAGTGTGCCAGAATCAGAGTATGTGGTGTCGGCACTCTCAGTATGGAATGGGCTGCACTGAAGATTTACCAGCTGTTATTAGTTAACCCAGTTAATTCTGACCCTTAATATTCAATCTGGAGAGGAAACTATCCAAAGTGTACTAGTGTAGGAATACATCACAGAAGGAACTATACAAGATTGGTGTACCACAATGTACCACATAGTTGAAGTTACAGTTATTAGGGGAATGTTCTCAGAATGAACAATTAATTATGAGACCAAATTTCAGTGTAGGGTTCTAATGTACATAGTACTAACCTTTCCTATCATTGGACTACTTATGGTGCACATGAATACACATGTAATTTGGTTTAGGACTTTCAAATCTGGCAGTTGGTGAGAATGGTGGGAGAACATGTTTGCAACCATGTTGAGTTGTTCCTGGTAACTTAGGTCTGCATAATTTATACAATTTACTGCCCTCCTGGTCATACATGATACTGATTTGTGTGGTAAGTCTGTTTGAATACAAAGTAACAGTTTGATTACGGTTCAGGCTAGTTCAGTAATTTTGTAGTGTTGTAGTTGTAGTTTTCTCTGCCATGTTGATCCTTGTGCTCTTTCATTCATTCATTGTCTCTGTAGATTCCATTGCATGACAGATCTTATGTACAACAGTTTGCGTAGGATAATTTGTACCATTCATGTGGAGGTCAGGATGATGTCATCCTGACCACCACCATGACAATATTTATAAGCCCAGAAGTTATTGGAAGAGAGCGTCGGAAGGCTGCCGGAAGAGTGCGCCAAAAGGCTGTCGGAAGAGTGTGCCAGAAGGCTGCCGGAGGAGTGCACCAGAAGGTTGCCAGAAGAGTGCGCCGGGAAGCTGCCGGAAGAGTGTGCCGGAAGGCTGCTGGAATATATAATTAGTTTGCGCAACCATGCCGCAATCTGTATAATGTGCCGGAAAGCTCATTTGCATGTGAAAAGCTCTGTTGCGGCAACCTTGCCGCAAACTCTCCGGTACCCTGTGCGCGGTGACGTTGCCAGAAAGTTTGCGGCAAGCTTGCCGCAACCAGTGTGACAGAAGAATATTATTTCGGTAAGGATTAGCACCAAATTCAACGGTACTGCCTTCTGTACACATTTATATATCCCATTTGTGAATTCTTGATATGCTGTTCCAATGTCGCTAGGTTTATCTTTTTTATATTTCTGGAGCCAGTTTCTTGCAAAGTTTTACCTTGACTCTTTCCATTCGCTCCAGTCGGTTTTCTTTCTCGCCTATATTTCTATTATCTCGGGTGCATCATCCACTTTGTCTGCTGCCACCTCGATGAGAACTGCTATGTCGTACGTTAAGGTGACGAGGATGTGATAAGTGGGCTTGCTGTTGCCGAGTGTATGACGAGGTCGATGACGCTCTGAGACTGTCTCCTTGTTGGTTTTCCATTATTGCTACAGCAAAGATTATACTTCGTCATGTCATGTTCTAGTATTTCTCCACTCTTGCTCGATATCCGGTTATTTCATTCCAGCGACTTTGCATCGAGGCCACCGAGGATGTAAAACGATCTCGTTCTTGTATTGTTCAATGCTCTGTACAAGATGTTCCATAGCTTCCGTGCCCTCTGGTGGTATGTAGGGGACGATCAGCACAAACCTCTTCCCTGTGTTTGCCCGTACCCGAACTGTAATGCTTTCATATTTTTGGTCTTGGTGTTTACACACTTCTGTCACTATAAAGGTGTTTGACGGCCTGACGCAGATTGCCAACCCGCCCCTGAGGTTTCTCCAAGTGCGTGGGGCATTATATGCTTTCCAGTTCAAGAAATTTACTTTAGCTTTATCGGTGTCTTCCTCCTCCCAAGTTTCATATAGATACACAATATCAACTTTGTATTTAAGAACAGTATCTTCAGGGTGTTTTTTTGGCTGTGTTAAAGGACTGGGGATTCAGTAGAAGTATTTTTATATTATTTTTGATTTTACATGGTTAATATTTGACGTAGACTGATTTTTTTTATGTGTTGGATGAACACTGAGCAGGTTGATGAGTATGCTGGGTGTTTTCCTCCACAGTTACAGCAGTTTGGTGGTTTGTTGCAGTTCTTACTGCAGTTTGGGGTCCCGCATCTTTGACATCTTGCTTAGCGAGGGGCAAATTTCAGCAAAATGACCATAAAAATTGCAACGAAAACACCGAGTAACGCGACAATTTCGTCTCTCTTCAATAATTGGCTTTCCATACCTGTCGCATTTGGTACCTGAAAATTGTCGTATTTGGTAGATTGTCCACAACAATCACTTGCTCAGGCTTCCGATTTGGACTTGAAGCAATTTTTCCGTCTCTTTCTGAATTTTTCTTTCCTTCATCTGTATCTTATTTATTCTGGCTTGTTCTGTTGCCTGTCTCTGTTATTAATTTTGTCACTTCTAGGATCTTGTCTAATTTCTGTTCTGTCAGTAGTGGGTCTTTCATTGTTCTCTTCTATATTGTATATTAAAATTAAGTTCGTTTGGTTTTCTGAGTTTACCAATTACACAGTTTGCCCATGAGTGTTTGATTTCACACGATCTATCATCCAGACATGCACAAACACAGTGTCACCATCATTGACCAGGCACGGCGGAACAGGGGGCAAATCCCAATATTTTCAGCAAAAAAAAGAGAGAAAAAAAACAAGAAAAAAAAGGCAGAAACAGATAAAAAAAAACGATAAAGCGAAAAACTTATATCTGTATTGAATGCAGATTTTACTTTTCAATAAGCACGAGGGGCATACTTGCTCATTTCATCATCCCAATTAAGTCACGGTTCGTCTATCAAATCCGGGCCATGACGGATAGCTTGTACACTACAACGAATATCAGCCACTTCAACAGGAAATATTTGTGAGCTTATTATCTCTCCGAACTTGCCCATATTTGAATTAATTAAGTGCCAGTCAATGTCTACATCTGGTTGTTTTGAAGTCAGATGTTTATAGGTTATCCGAGATTTTTTTATTTAAGATACGCCCTCATGTTGTTTCCTCTCGGACTTCAAAGAGTTTGTCTTTCAGCTTCTTCTCTACTTAGGGAGCTTCTTGAAATAAGAACACGAGTTCCTTGATAGAAATGGCATATGCCGGTTGGGCAAATCGGATACACCATGCACAGTGTGGTGTTCTGATCTGGATGAATTAGAGTTCCAATTGGAATGGCTTATGCCATTCCCTCTTGTTATGGCATAGCTATCCTTTATCTGCCCAGTTCCAAAGAGTATGCCATGGAGTTCCTAGGAGTTTCAATTCGGCGTAGCATGCCTCTCTGTTTGGAATGCCTTATGTCAGTTCCTAGCATGCCCCAATTTCAAGACGCTTCCTTAAACTGAGCTTTAATCTAATTAAACGGAGCTTCCACGCAGGTAGCGTATTGCCCCACAACACCCTCCGTTCATTGGTTGGTACTTTATACGGACAGTTCCAGTAATAACTGTACAGCCCTAATCTGCCTACAAGGCCTGGTATGGAGATAGGAGTACCGGTATACAGAACTGTATCATGGAGGATGGCTCATTCACACTCATAAGTTGACCTGCATGACAAGTAGAAAACATGTGTGTTGTTGACATGGTTAAAGCTTGATGAATCTTTTGACTGAAATGATATATATTTAACATTTAATTTATTTCTACTTCCGAACATTCTCATTTTCTTGACAGGTAAAATTGAAGAAAAAAAATGAGAAACAACAATACAGGAAAAATATACAGAGATTACACATGTGAAGATTTCTTGTTTTATTACTCGGAAATACGCTAGAGCGCGTCTCCGGCCATCTAAGTCCCCTGGAGCTTCCGGGGACTGGGCGGCCCCTGGACCCTCGCCTACTTGTGCTGTGATAGTGGCCCCCCCAATCACCAATTGCTTCCGCGGTGCCTGTTGACAGACGTCACATTCGATCCACAGAATTTCACTTTCATCTTTTGATATGGATAATATATTGGGGCCTATTGATCCAATTATTTTGGGTACGTCACGTCCATACCCAAAATATCTGACAGTGTAGTAGCCCGAAAACATCGGCTAAGGGGTCTATTTTTTTTTTTTTATTATTGTTGTTGCTATGCCACGCCCCCTTACCCTAAATTTACCTATCACAGCCAGAGTTTCTGGGTTAACAGTGTAGTTGCCAAAAGTAGACTGAAAATGAATATGCACGCTCACAGAGTCTGTTTTACCGCGTAAAGATGACCCGGCTGGTTACAGGTTGTAACCGCCTTTCATCGAAGATGCTTTATCTTGATGAATTCCACAAAGTCGGTGTAAAGCGTCCTGGGTGACCTCTCCACCGGCTGGAACATCACTAACAAATGTCTAGTGGGCTCAGTAAAGTGTGGACTTGTTTAACCGTCAGGAAGATATTGCACATCATGGGTAACCGCCACAGACGAGGGGATAACAATGTACTCTGAGGCATCAAATCCTGGGACGGAATATATGGGAGATACCTTCTCCAGGCTCTGAAACTGTGCACACTGCAGGGTTGTTTTAGTCCAGACACCAAATCTGATCAAATCTAAACAATTATATTATTATATAAATAATCATTGGGTGGCACAACTCGATTGACAGGTATGTTCATTTCAAACAGACAGCACTGCGTTGGCGACATGCACACGCCGTGCACGTCACTCCGCTGTCGATTTCAGTTGAGTTCGGTTCTGAGGTCAACCACCTCGCTGGGGGTCTAATAACACCCCAGCCACCAGTCAGATTTTTGGACCGGATTCGGGGCCTTCGCGCACATCGCCGGCGGTGACATCATATATAGTAAAATAGATGTTTAACGAAAATTTTGATTACTTTTCAAGTCTGCATAATACCTCCGTTGACCTAGCGTTAAAAAGAGTTATCTGGAGATAATTTTCCCTGTTTATCTGGACAGAGCATATGAAAAGTAGTTCGCTCATGTGCAACACTAAAGGAGTTGTTTGGTCGGATTCAAACTGAACCGTGCGTTGGTTGGTTTCCCCTATACGTCATAGCAACGTAGTAAAGGTCAACTTCCGCTATTGGAGGCAGGGATGTTATTGGAGCCTGCGAAATGGAGCATGCGCTGTGGGGAGGTTGTTCTGATGTATGGATTGATTCATTCCAAAATGTCAAAGGCTGAAGACAGTATCTTCCAGGTATTCTGTCCCAGGATTTGATAATCAAAACAATAGCAATGACGAGTCTATGATGGCCGAGAGGGGCCATCGCGTCTTTCATTTCTAATTTAACGCGATGGAGCGATGGAGCTATGCGATGGAACGATGGAGCTATGCGATGCGCGATGGAGCTATGCGATGCGCGATGGAGCTATGCGATGGAGCGATGGAGCGATGGAGCTATGCGATGGAGCGATGAAGCGATGGAGCTATGCGATGGAGCTATGCGATGGAGCGATGGAGCGATGGAGCTATGCGATGGAGCGATGGAGCGATGGAGCTATGCGATGGGGCTATGCGATGGAGCTATGCGATGGAGCGATGGAGCTATGCGATGGGGCTATGCGATGGAGCTATGCGATGGAGCTATGCGATGAAAAGTCATGGTGCGCATGTAAATTTCCCCGGTGTGACAAAGGAATAGGCTGCTAATGTTTTCTGTAGTTTACTGTGGTTATGTACTAAATTTGATGGCAACCTGTTTAATCACGCTCATTGGCTTGTAAGGCATGATTTTGACTCGAGGGCCTCGCCGGTATTCCATCAGTTCCAGCCAAGATATAACACATACTCTCCCACCCCGTCACCCCTTTCTGCTAATGTTTTCCACAGTTTACTGTGGCTGTCCGTGATAAAACCCTATTGACAGCTCCCTCGATTAGTTTTATTCTAATGAGCAGTAAAGGACAGTCTTCCTCAGTACCATATTGCTATGCAGGTAACAAAGAAGCGTGTAGAGTATTCGTCAAATGATGTTTCGCGTTATATGGTCGTCTAACATCTTGCGATGTCACTGAAATCACATTATTCGGTTCATGTAACACGTATATCTTCAATAATAAATAAACGTCATTGGTATTTTTTATTATGTTCTAATTCGTAGGACTCAAACGAACACAAATTATTTATCGTTTCAACATCCGCTAGTTTATTTTCACCATAGGGTAGCCCGGTCCCGAAGCCCGGCCTCGCGCGGTACACAGAAATCATACAAAGGTGTGAAAATACAAGGTACTGAGGAGCCTTCCTGAACGCAAGGTGCCGCCCAGGCAAAAACAGAGATAAACACACTGGAGAAATACTCTGAAAACCTGTGTTCGTAGCACTGCACCAGACGTCTCCAGCTCAGGATGACAAACTCCATCCTGTACAGAATATCATAAAAGGAATAAATCGATACGTAGAACTAGAAAGGAATGGAATCTGTCCAGTCTTGAATGGAGTAACCTACAAAATATAGATATGGAAAGCACGTAATATGGATAGAGGAAATCCCATTAAAGCCAATTCCCATCTAATGCATATAGGAACTATTAATTTTAAATGAATGTGTTTTAATTAGGTCTTCTTGGACGAAGCACATGCAAATGGAAGGTAAATCAAGGTAAACTAAAGTGTACCGCAGCCTGGCTTGGCCTGGACATCGATGAGTAACACCGTCCACGCACTGCCTTATAAGCCAGTAGATTACATAACGCTAGAGAACCAGACTACACCTGTCGCCTTTGTTATTCAGTACACCTGTTAACTGCTTTATTTCATTAGAATATCCGCGCTACTGTTAACATTCAGAGAACCCTCATTAGAATAATAATTCACGCGCGCCAACTCTCCGCGCCCCAAAAACAGCGCTCCTGTACCAACAATAAATATATCTATATTTAGCGTCATGTCAATATTATTTAATGATCGATATTAAACACACACTATTCTGCCTTCACAGATGCATCGAATGCAGTCCACGTTCTCAAGAAAACTTCTATTTTATGTGTATTTACATACTGGATGAGGCACCATTTACTATGCATTAATGATATCTGACAAAGAAGGTACGAGCCATTCCGCAATGTAAGCGTCAAATCCGACACTCCATATTAACCGAGCAGCCTACACTTGTAGCTGATACTATTCAGTTTGTTTCATATGTATATGTCTTATATAGAGGTTATTCCTCATCACAACCAACTATTTTATAGTGTCAACGTGCACAAGCTGGGTTCTTTTGTTTTGGTAGGTATGCAAGTAGTAGAGAAAGGCTATTACAGCGCACATTTTGACGAGTGCGCAGGTGTTTCTGCGCAGATTTGTGGCGGAAGTGTGGAGGAACTTGGAGGTCACGGGAGGGTCACAGAGGTCAAGTGCAGTATAGTTCCGGCAGAAAGACCAAAAAGCTACCTCCAGCACAGGAGAGTTCCAAATTTGCATATCACGTGACCCAGGTCAAAAATGTATTCCTCCGCGGTGATGCGGTTTGGCTGTGATGCGGTCGCGGAAGAAAGCTTCCGCGGAGGAAAAGTAGTCCCTAGACTACAAATACGCTGCATGGTCCGATTGGGCCGAGTGAGGCTCTTTTCAGTCATGTCATGGGTGTTTTCACAGAATAAATGCCATGCGGAGGATGGGTACTAGTATTTCGCTGACGTCCTAGTAATAAACATAATCTATAGGTGTTGTACCATGTTAATAGGATCAGTCTAGCATCTGTACCACCCTAGGGTCGAGTGTTTATTGTCCCGTGTATCTCCGCAGAAAATCAACAAACAAAATGGCGGCTCCAGGATGGTGTGGGGACGCCCTTCCCACATCACGGCGTCGACCGTAGCGCCATCTGCACACATTGACGCAAGGGAGACAACTCGTGTGGACCAACCGTGTGGAAATAGCCGTGTTGGAGCTAGGGGAGCCACTAATGGACCAATGGGGTCGAGTGAGGTATCAAAGTGAAGCTTAGGTGAAGGGGCATCTAATGGGCTGGGTGTGGGATTGAAATATCGGCATTGTGCGCATGCGCGGTGGCCGAAGGGTATGGAAATAGCCGTTTTGGAGCTAGGGGAGCCCCTAATGGTCGAATGGGGTCGAGTGAGGTATCAAAGTGAAGCCTAGGTGAAGGGGTATTTGATGGCTGGGTGGGTGCATGTAAAATTTTTCCTGAAAAAAAAAAATACGGAACACGGACTTTATCGAAAAACCTGGGAAAATGCCTATATGGGGTATGGGGGGTATATAGGTCGCCGGGCTTAACGGGGCTTGTCTATCAATAGAGTTATCTCCCCCTAGTTCCAGGGTGGGTGTATGTAAAATTTTTCCTGAAAAAATACGGAATACGGACTTTATCCTAAATTACGGGAAAATGCCTATATGGGGTATGGGTGGTATAGGACCATCCTGGGAAACGTACTTCTATACATTTGCGGTAGGGTTGTGGGGTCTCGTTTTACTCGTCTCGTCATTTAGAACATGATAAGAAGTGTCCCCGTGCGAATCGGTGAAATTTTTGAAAAAAGTCACTGAGCCCCATATAGTCCCATACTGGGGTATAGGATCAATGTTTGTCCCCCTGGGAAACGTACTTCTATACATTTGCGGTAGGGTTGTGGGGTCTCGTTTTACTCGTCTCGTCATTTAGAACATGATAGGAAGTGTCCCCGTGCGAATCGGTGAAATTTTTGAAAAAGTACGATAAAGCCCCATATAGTTCCATACTGGGGTATAGGATCAATGTTTGTCCCCCTGGGAAACGTACTTCTATACATTTGCGGTAGGGTTGTGGGGTCTCGTTTTACTCGTCTCGTCATTTAGAACACGATAGGAAGTGTTGCGGAGCGAATCGGTGAAATTTTTGAAAAAAGTCACCGAGGCCTGGGTAGGCCCATAGGCCTATACTGCATTGGCTATGGGTGTATAGGCCCATACGGGGTGGACATGTTGGAGTCTAGGTGAGTCCCTAATGGTCCAATGGGGTCGAGTGAGGTCTTATTTTGAAGCTCTCGTGGAGGAGCACTTGACTACACTAATGGTTCGTCCGTGTTCAATAGTCTGCGCATGCGCAGTCTGGCCCGTAGTATAGAAACCAGGCATTTTGGGTGCTATGTAGGGGTGTGTTTGGGGTAGAGATGGGCTATTCACGGTTTGAATGGGTCGTGTGAGGTGTCAAAGTGAAGCTTGTGTGGGGTAGAGTCAGAATGGTGTGTTTTTGAATGCAAGTCGCGTTAATCTGCGCATGCGCAGTTGGTTGTAGTAAGTAAAGTGGCCATTTTGGGGCAGTACATGAAGGTATTTGGGGTCGAGATGGACTATTCACGGTTCGAATGCGTCGTGTGAGGTGTCATCTTGTAGTTCTCGGGGTGTACATTCCGATTTAAGGGCTGTTCACGTCATCTGTGACGTCATCGGTACGAGTAGTAGCGAAAGTGGCCATTTTCGGGCAGTACATGAAGGTATTTGGGGTCGAGATGGGCTATTCACGGTTCGAATGCGTCGTGTAAGGTGTCATGTTGTAGCTCTCGGGGTGTACATCTCCATTTTAGGGATGTTCGCTTCATCTGTGACGTCATCGGTGACGTCATCAGTACGAGTAGTAGCGAAAGTGCACATTTTGGGGCATGCAGGTAGGTGTTTGGGATAGAGAGGGACCATCCTTGGTTCGAATGGGTCGTGTGAGGTGTCAAAGTGAAGCTTGTGTGGGGTAGAGTCAGAATGGTGTGTTTTTGAATGCAAGTCGCGTTAATCTGCGCATGCGCAGTTGGTTGTAGTAAGTAAAGTGGCCATTTTGGGGCAGTACATGAAGGTATTTGGGGTCGAGATGGACTATTCACGGTTCGAATGCGTCGTGTGAGGTGTCATCTTGTAGTTCTCGGGGTGTACATTCCGATTTAAGGGCTGTTCACGCCATCTGTGACGTCATCGGTGACGTCATCGGTACGAGTATAGCGAAAGTGGCCATTTTCGGGCAGTACATGAAGGTATTTGGTGTAGAGATGGGCTATTCACGGTTCGAATGCGTCGTGTAAGGTGTCATGTTGTAGCTCTCGGGGTGTACATCTCCATTTTAGGGATGTTCGCTTCATCTGTGACGTCATCGGTGACGTCATCTGTACGAGTAGTAGCGAAAGTGCACATTTTGGGGCAGTGCAGGTAGGTGTTTGGGATAGAGAGGGACCATCCTTGGTCCGAATGCGTCGTGTGAGGTGTCATATTGTAGCGCTTAGGGTGTAGATTCCGATTTAAGGGATGTTCGCATCATCTGTGACGTCATTAGTGACGTCATCGGTACGAGTAGTAGCGAAAGTGCACATTTTGGGGCAGTGCAGGTAGGTGTTTGGGATAGAGAGGGACCATCCTTGGTCCGAATGCGTCGTGTGGGTGTCATTTTGTAACTCTCGGCGTGCAGACCTCGATTTGAGGGCTGTCCACAACATCTGTGACGTCATTGGTGACGTCATCAGTAGGAGTAGTAGCGAAAGTGTGCATTTTGGGGCAGTGAAGGAAGGTATTTGGGGTAGAGATGCTTCATCCTCAGTCCGAATGCGTCGTGTGGGGTGTCATCTTGTAGTTCTCGGCGTGCAGACCTCGATTTGAGGGCTGTCCACAGCATCTGTGACGTCATTGGTGACGTCATCAGTAGGAGTAGTAGCGAAAGTGGGCATTTTGGGGCAGTGAAGGATGGTATTTGGTGTAGAGATGGACCATCCTTGGTCCGAATGCGTCGTGTGAGGTGTCATCTTGTAGCAACGCTCACCAACGCCATTCTTAATGCTTCAACGCCCAGGTGAAATAGCTCAGAAGCTCTGATATTCCATGGAATTGTCACTAATTCTTCGAAATGCAGTGACGCCCGTCGACGCCCGTCGTTACACCTTAACACTCTAACATAACACCATGATATAGACCGGACAGAGAACAACAACAGCAACAACAACAAGGATCGCATATGAGAGAACAACAACAACAAGAAGTTTTTTTTCATATAGTTTATTCTCCCCAATGTTACATCATACCCACGCTGGGGGAGCCGCGTTGGGTATATTTACAATTCAAGAATATTCTTGTCCAATCAGAGGCCACCATTTGCATCTGTCATATTCGTTCCTGTCCGTTAGATGTATTCTCGGCTACTCTTGTCCAATCAGAAGTCGCCATTTCAGAAAGTTCCATCTTCGGCCATGTTCGCTCTGAACCGTTTGTTCTAATCGTCATCGGACAGGCCAGGATACCGTTGAGGAAACATATCCTCAGATAGTTGTTTGCGCATTCTGAGTATCTATCAGTGCATGGGTGAATACTTTCATCCGATCGGGGTGGTGGGTCAGTTTAACCATGAAGAACGTAACATTGGTTACCCTCTCCACTATCCACTTGGTGTTGGGACGCTGTTCATAGGCCCATTCTAAGGGATCCACAGTGTCCAGTTGGGCCAGCATCGTCTCTAGCGACGCCCGATTGGTGATTGTGAAAGGATGGTCGTACACTGGGTTGATGGCACTGGAATAGAAATAGCACAATTCACGCGTCATCTTATGGCATAAGATGTACCCAAATGCTACATTTAATGTGAAGGACGTAGGTTGGTCATTGAAGATGGCTTCCACGTAGCTGCGTAGACGGGCGAGGTCGGTCAGTCGGAAATTGTACAAGTCCAATATAGGGCGATGACGGTGGAAGCAGTGTCGGATCATGGACCAATGGCGTCGATACATCTCACTCACTGGATGATCTTCGGGTAAGAGATCGCTGGGAACATCCACCGCATCTTCCAGAAAATGTTCGTTGTTGTCAGGCGTATGACTGGAAACAGTGATGCTAGGGACCGGCTGGATATCTAGGCTCTTCTGAGCTGTGGGTATAGGCGGGCTCTCCGTGATCGCATCACCAGTGGCATTCTCCTCCCCGGGTTCATCTTCAGTGGATCTGTCCCTCCTGGGTACCTCTTTAGTGGAAAGTTGTCCCTCATGCCGTGGTGATGCACCATGAATCAAACGCTCATGCCGTTTTAACTGACTGGGTCGTTTAAAGAGTTGACCACATTCTTCGCATGGACGCTTGGATGGCCCATGAATTGAACGTTCATGGCGCTGTAAATGATCTGGGCGCTGAAACGACAGTGTAGGCCTACATATCGTACAGCTAAACCGGGCGGTTCCATCGTGCTTGGTAGCCTCATGGCGGCGCAAGTCGTGCCGGCGAGTGAATGATTTCGAGCACGTAGTACAAGTGAACATCTTGGTGGTTGACAGAGTGTCTGATGAAACGGCCAGGCCGTTTCCTTTTTATAGCAAGCTAGCTGTTGATCTATTTTTAGCACAATCAGTTCTAAACTAGGGGAAAACCCCTATCACCTCTAGCCAAAAGGGCTAATATCGGTCCCCGGGCTTATTGGGATCTGCCTATCAAGTCAATGGGGTGATGTGAATAACAACAAGTTCAGCAATGTTCATACAGTTTATTATCCCCAATGTTACATCATACCCAGGCTGGGGGAGCCGCCCTGGGTATGTTTAGTATGTTTGCATTCGAAATATCAAACACCGTGTTTTATTATTCAACGCATCGTCACATCAGGCACAAGTGTTTACTGAGCTCAAGTCAACGATCAGCATGTAGACATAGAGAGTATGTACGGCATGTTGTGGTATTCATCAGTGCATGGGTGACGCATTCACCCGATGGGTTGATTGGTCGTCTTGGTCACGAAAACGTAACATTGGTCACCCTCTTTACCACCCATTGTGTGTTGGGTCGTTGTTGTTGGGCCCATCTCAAGGCATCCAATTGTTCCACTTGGTCCAGCATCATCTCTAGTGACCTCCGGTTAATGATGGTAAACGGTTGGTCGTACACTGGGTTGAAGGCACTGGAATAGAAATAGCGCAATTCACCCGTCATTTTATGGCATAAGATGTACCCAAATGCTACATTTAATGTGAAGGCCGTAGGTTGGTCATTGAAGATGGTTTCCACGTAGCTGCGTAGACGGGTGAGGTTGGTCAGTGGGAAATTGTAGATATCTTGAATAGGGCGATGACGGTGGAAACAGTGCCGTGTCATGGACCAATGGCGCCGAGAGATGTCACTCTGGATGATCTTCGGGTAAGAGATCGCTAGGAACATTTATGGGCTCGTCCAGAAAATGTTCGATGTGTGACGTATGACTCGAAACCGTAACGGTGGGGTCCGGCCGGAAATCCAGGCTCTTCCCAACTGTAGGTATAGGCGGGCTCTCCGTCATCGCATCACCAGTGGCGTTCGTCTTCCCGGGCTTATCTTCAGTGGATCTGACCTTCCGCGGCTCCTCTTCAGTAGGAAGTTGTCGCCAAAACCGTGGTGACGGACCATGGATCAAACGCTGATGCCGTTTTAACTGACTGCGTCGTTTGAAGAGTTGACCACAATCCTTACATTGTTCCGTCGCGTCCTCATGGAATGAACGTTCGTGGCGCAGTAAAGCATCTTCCCGATTAAATGACCGTGCGCAGGTTATACAAGTATACAGTCCATCGTTGTGGGTGGAGGTCTCGTGGCGTCGTAAATTATCTAGACGAGTAAACTTCTTCTGGCAAGTTGTGCAAGTGAACGTCTTGGTGGTTGACAGAGTGTCTGATGAAACGGCCAGGCCGCTTCCCTTTTATAGCACGCTAGCTGGTGATCTATGTTTAGCACACTCAGTTCAACTATCCCCAAGTCGAGGGCCGAGCCGTCACATCTTCGGTAACCTCCGTGTCTCTTTGGGCACCTCAAAGCCTGTGGAGCTCAGAGCTCGGAAGTGACATTTGCATATGACCTCTGCGAGGTCACAGGGCAGTGAAGGATGGTATTTAGTGTAGAGATGGACCATCCTTGGTCCGAATGCGTCATGGGAGGTGTCATGTTGTAGCTCTCGGGGTGTAGACCCCAATTTTAGGGATAGCCACAGCATCTG